>VDFB02322455.1:209009-250438 GCA_007258455.2 Sequoia sempervirens
CCAGTTTGGGATTAATTGGCCTCTATTTTTTCCTTATGGTTTGGCCGTTGGCTCCAATTCTATTGTATGTCATGCGAGACGTGGATCAAATCCCTTCAAATCTCCATATTCCCAGGTGAATATGTTAATGAATTCTTGGAATAATTGCTGAAAAGACTGCTTTTCAATAGTAGTGTTTATTTTCCCTATCTTGAGGATTCTCTTGGGTGCAGTTTATAAGTTCTCATAATGATCTTGCTGAACTAGTAAATTGGCTTTATTACTTTTAGCCTGATCATCAGAGTTGAAAATACTTTCTAAGGTAACCAAACCCTTAGGCAACTTGTTCTTTAATTGCAGTACTTGGTCTCCATACTGCTGTTTGATTTTATCCTGATTTGATGCTGCAAACACATCCTCTTCAAGCAGAAATTGTACAATTTGCTCGTCACTCTCAAGGACCTGCCAGTTAACATTGTTGTCGAGTACTGAAGGCCTAATAATAACCTTGATGTGCTGCTAATTAAATTCCTTTCTTGCACTGTTTGGGATGTCAAACTGGGCTCCTACAACTGCTAATCTATCAGCATGCTGATTCTGTTTTCTTGGAATCGAAATGATATTGAAAGCCTCAAAATCCTCAATGAGGTCCCAAACCCTATGCTTATATAATTTAAGAATATCATTTTTAACAACATTCAGGCCTCTGACCTGATTTACTATCAATTCACTATCCACATGCACCTTTAAACACTTAAATCCACGTTTCCTCGCCCATTCCAGCCCTTGAATGAGACCTTCATATTCTGTTGTATTATTAGTGCATGAAAATGCAAACCTAAAGGCCGCATAATATCTTTCAACTCTTGGGGAAACTAATAATGCACCCCCACCAGTGCCATGCCTGCTCCTCGAACCATCAAAATACATTTCCCAAACTTCGTCCTATTGATCACAATCTTTCCCTGACCTCTTAACCAAGTTATGCATCACTACATCAACTTCTTGGAACATGTAGTTATTGTAAAGAACCGAACCAATTATGACCCAAATTTTTTCAAACTTCGAAGATGATCACAACAGCACTAAAGTACCCATTAGGGTTAGCTCAAATCAAACCAGCAATTGAAGGAAAGAGCCTCAATGCCAAGAATGTGCTTTCCGACCCAAGCTGGGTAAGAAGCTACCATATGGCGGAGTATCACTAGTAAAGAATGCAGTACTGGAAAGTAACTCAATGCCAAGCATGTGCATTCCTAACCCAAGGTGGGAAGGCGCTACCATATGGCGGAGATTCTACTAACAAAGATGCTATGCAAGTAAAATAATCTCAACACCAAGCATGTGCATTCCTAACCCAAAGTGGGAAAGGCGCTATCATATGGCGAAGAAATAGAAAGCAAATACAATGTAGACTGAGCAAGAGCCAGTCGCATCCACAACCGTGGGAAAGAAAGTGATTAAACTGAAAGTAAACTAGGCGGCAAAGCCATCCTCTTCCACTAAAGTGGGGATACAAAATGTAAAGTGCAAAAAGTAAAAGAGCTGATTAGTACTACTAATTCAACGTTACAATATTATGAACAATCTGCAAATACAATGAGATATAGATAACCAATGATCTCCAAAATGTTAGGAAATTAACTCCAAACAAGCACAAGCTATCCAACATATGAAATATAGCAAAAAGGGACTAAAATATCAGGTCTAATATAAAATTGCAGCAATTAGAAAATTCATACCAACAAGCCCTAGATTCACCAAAATGCTCATAACTTCGTCAAAACACCTCCGAATGATGTGGAACTGAATGCAAATGAGAGCTAGGAGTTGAGCAACCAAGACCAAGCCAAGAAACTCCTCCAAATAGTAGTGATTTATTTATGCATGCTTTCCAATGCAACCTCAAAGAAGGTACGACCTCCAGAAATGTTCTACTAGCAAGATAAAATCTGAGACGCCTCTAAAAAATATGAAAACTTGCAAGGAGGGGTGCCCAAGGTAGACTAAAGCATAGGGCCAATACCCAGAACCACCAAAAAATCGTGCAGGGACTTATGAGCAGATTTCTATTTCAGCAAAACCCTAACCAGCAAATGCAAAACTGACAAATCTCTAGAATCTTCAACCTTGATGCTCTGTCTGCTAGTCTGGATGAGAACCAGTCTCTGGAAACTCAGCTAGGTTCTATCTTTCAAGCACGAAACCAAGAGAAAGAACTAGGAGGTATGCATTCCTCGAAGCAAGCTCTAAAAGCATTTCAGCAGCATAACAATATAATAAGCAACAATAGATAATCCAATTGAAGGCCAAGTCTCTTATTTATAAATTTTCTGTCTCCAAATTCAAATCTTCTTTTCCCTCCAATTAGGGTGCCTAAATGAAATTCACTTTTCACCTTTTCTCCAAATTTCATTTGCATTTCATTTCCAACCCATATGTGGAAATATAATTTAATAAAATGCAAATATATCACCAAAAGGCATCCAACATAGACTTAAGTGAAATATTCTATAACTTGCAAATATTTCACTAAAAGATTTAAGTGAAATATTTAATTAAACTCAAATGTCTCCAAGCTAGGCGTCCCCTTTTGCCTTAGCACATTTCACTTAAATATTAATTCATCAAATAAGGCCTCCAAAAATGTTTAATTAATAAACAATATAAAAATCACTTATCTCTCCAAATCGTCCTCCATGCCTTAGCCAAATATTTTTCACTTAAAACATTATTTTTCATCAAATATCAAACTTGCCAAAATAATCACCTCAAATGCTGGAGACCACTGCTCAAGCTGACTTGCAAGAAATAGCCATTGCACTGAACTGCTGAACTGCTGCTAAAAATAGCACTGCTAGAAATAGTACTTACTAAAACTAGCATACTGCTAAAAATAGTAAGTTGTTCCAAACTCATTTTCTCCACATTTTGAGTAGCCGTCGCAACTTACTAAAAATAGTAAGTCCAGAAAAGTCATCTGATTCAGTTGCATGTCACACCATCGCGAAGCTCTCTGAAAACCCAGAAGGAATCAAGAAGCCAAACTGGAAAACTCCAACATGCAAGCCTCCAAAAAGCAGCTGAGAACACAAGTCAATATCATGTCATGCATGTTACCTCATTGCGAAGCTCTCCAAAAACCCAGAAAGCTTCACTAGACATGCGTTAGAAACTCTCACATGCAAGACCTCAAAACCTCCTCTGAAAGTGGAAACCCTAATTTTCATTTCAGCTTTAGCCTACGAGTTTCTGGAAATAGGCTAAATCCAAACGAAGAGTGTAGGGCTAAATTGGGGACATTACAGTCCGCCCTTCCCAAAATTGCTTGTCCTCAAGCAATGCCACCACAACTCTAGAAGAACTCAAACTGATCTATACCAAAACAAGTACAATCCCAGGGTCCCATGTCCATCTGAAGGACCCACCATGTCGATGCTGCACTACTCTGATCACAACAGTGAAACCATCGTACCAATGCTGCACTAACCTCCCTTGTAACTCCAAAATGTTACCATCCATGACACTCAAACTAAAAAATCTTAAAGAATTGAGATCAATATCATGCAACATCTCATGTCCAAGATGCCTAGAGTCAACAATATCAACCATACCACTGTCTATCACCATCCTAGGCAAGAAGAAAGATAGGCTACTCAGCTCAAAATCAAACTCCTCAACATACCTCCATACGGTAACAAACGAAGCCATGACTGCAAATGTGACATCTTCGAATCTTCTTGCAAAAAGGAAAGCAATCCTTTGCAAGAGCTCAACAAACTCATACTCATGTCTCCTCATGGAGCTACTATGCCTCATCTGAATTATATTGATACTACCATGAGGACTACAGAAAACTCCCGTAATTCTGACCCTATGAGTCTCAAAATGATGAATCAAAGCATGGGGTAGCTCACTGTCCTGAACCAATAAGGAAAGTAAACTATCAAAGTTTACATCACAAACCTCCAAAGTGGCTGGAAAACACACTAGAGCCATTTCCATCTGAAAACTACCACTTCTTTGACCGGTAGTGCTGATCCAACTCTCCTGAATGAGGGAGACTCTCTGTGTAAGGTGGTTGGCCTGCCACCAATCAGCAAGCTCGAGTCTCCAAATCTGATTTTGCCTTAGCCAAGGATCACTCTCAAGAGCCACCAACCTTTCATCTCTCCAATCCAAACTCAAAATTTCTCTCCAATCCATTTGTTCAACAAATGGGGCCATCAAGTGGTTGGTGAAGAGAAGGACAACACCCAAAGGTCTGAAAATTTGATCACTAACCCACCAAAAATTCCTCTTTCCACAAGCCATAAACTCCATCAACCCAAGTTGAGAATCCCAAGCATGGATACCCAACCGAAAGTGATTTTCAACACACTAAAAAGAGAATTCAACACAACCCCAAGTGTTGGTCAAAACCAAGTGCATACTTATAAAATAGGCATTCCCTCTGATGAACCTCTGAACCAATCCATGAAAGCTTCAACAACACTGGAGCATGAAACATAAGATGACTTCAAATCCAACTCCCAAAATAGACTAGCATCACTCAACCCAAGGAATGGATTGAGAAGAGTGCAAACACCATGTTCTGGTTCTTCTTCCATCACAAAAAGAGGATTATCATAAGTTTCCTCAACACCCACTTCAAAAAGAGGATTGTTAAAAACTTGAAAGTCATTCCTTTCATCTTGCTGCTCCAAATCAGCACATGCAACTTCTGATTTTCTTGAGACACTTTCAAGATCAAACTCCTCTTGAAGACTATCAAGCTCTCCAATCACTTGCTTGATTTCTTCAGCTCTTTGTGCACCCTCTTGCTCCTTGAAAAGTTTGAAGTTAGCAAACTGGTCTTCAACCTCCATTAGAGCCAACTGAGTTTCTTTCAACATGTCCTTTGTTGATTCGAGCTCTAGAGTGAGCTCATCAATCATACTCTCCTTTGCTTGGAAAACACCAATGGTCTTCTTTGCAACTTCAATGGTGTGATCACGATCTTCAATCAAGTGTAAGTACTCCGATTTCAATGTCTCCAAGGAGTCTTTGACATGTTGCAAATTAGGGAGAGTAACTTCATCCTTAATCCCTTTCAGTCTCACATAAAATTGAACCTTCCAATAGAGATCTTCAACCAAGCTATGTGTGTGATCAAACATGGATAGAGCTTGCACTTCCTTGTCAATGGACACCTTGAATTGTCTTTCCCACTCATAAGAATGTGAAGAAGATGAACTGCTGATAGGCTGCAACTAAAAATCAGAACCTTGCCCCTTGTCTTTGCTGCCCTCAATGCTGCTCCAACATCCTTGTACTTTACCACCAACATGCGGATGATGCTCAATGCCATGGAGATTATCATTCTCCATGATTTCTTCGACTCTCTTTTTGCAATCAGCATCTTGAATGGAAAAATCAGACTTGTGTTTGTAAACCTCTTTAACTCTTTCCTCTTCAAGAGCCATATGGTCTTCTAGCTCTTCTCCTTCATCACCGTCTCCTTGGTCAAACATTATGGCAGCATCCAACTTGATCAATGGATCATAATTGTCCGCTGTTCGGAAAGTTTCTATAGCAACATACTCTTCTTTAGTGGCTGCAACCACTTCAAAGAGATCATTATGGAGCTTCGTTGAACAATCTTCTTCTTCAAAGACACCTCCTCCAAAAACCACCTCACCACTTCCAATGCAATCTGATTTTTGATCTTCATCTGGATCAAAGGGAAATTCATCCCACAAAGGTTCTTTATCATACCTTGGTGCCAACCAACCCGGATCCCAAATGGTAAAAGGCTGATTGTTTTGATCAAAAGAAAAGTACTCTTCATGCTTCTCTTGGAGTGTTGAGTCTTTGAATCGGTCACCATGTAACTCACTTGAACTAATTTCTTCATAAGTCCCTCTCTCCAAGGGCTTAGTTTGATGACCAAACCCAAGTTCACCCATGTCACAAACGTCATAGTGAAGCTGAGAATCTTCAATGTTAGATGTTTTGAAAACTTCATCATCCCTATCTTCTTCGGGACCTTCATGGGAAAGTATGTCGCCAATTTCTTCATGTGGAACTTCTTGGGAAGCTGGGTCAGCAACAAGAAGAAAATCCTTCTTCATCAAATCTTCAAAATGAGTATGCATGAACTCATGGGATTCGCCTCCAATATCACTAATATGTCCTTCATCTTCCTTTTCTTCAACGAACTCATCCCAAACAATAGTCCTACCAACATCTTCCGTGAAGTCATTTCTCTCAAGACCTTCATTGGATGAATCCTCATTGGGACTCAAGACTGTTGTTATGTTCTTTTCACCAAGCTGATCTTCATTACTTCCTATTACATGCAAGTCAAGGGAAGTATTATGGGGCTCTACCCTTAACTCTTCACTTGCCAAGGTATCTTCATCAAGCTCACGTTCATTTTGATGTGATATGTGCACCTTGCTTGTGCCATCTTCAATGCTAGATGACTGATTTTTCTCTTCAACTTGCATATTTGTGGGCTGCAATTCACAAATAGGCACTTCATCTTCTTCCTTCTTTGATTCTTCAACCAAAGCTTGTTCTGCTTCCCTTTTTATCATTTTCCTAATGTGGTCCACCATCTCCGACTTTTTGGGCTTCAGTAACGCCACACAATTCAAATGGGAATCAAATGAAACATTGTACCTATAATCATCTGGCATGTTTTGATATTGCTCACGGAGTTTGGCAGCCTCATGTTCACATTGTCTTTTATACTGTTTGGCATATTCAATGAAATCCCTTACGACATCACTAACCTTTCCTTCCTCAGATGCCATAGTTGAATCTGACTTCTCACAATCCCTGGACCTTAGAAAACGCAACATCTTTGAAACTTCTGAAAGCTAATACTGAACTCAGCTCTGACCTCTGATGTAGAATTTGTTTTCTCTGTCAAGTGAACTCTGTTGGGCATAGGATGGCAAGATCTTGGCTCTGATACCACTGTAAAGAACCGAACCAATTCTGACCCAAATTTTTTCAAACTTCGAAGATGATCACAACAGCACCAAAGTAGCCATTAGGGTTAGGTCAAATCAAACCAACAATTGAAGGAAAGAGCCTCAACGCCAAGAATGTGCTTTCCGACCCAAGCTGGGTAAGAAGCTACCATATGGCGGAGTAGCACTAGTAAAGAATGCAATACTGGAAAGTAACTCAACGCCAAACATGTGCACTCCTAACCTGAGGTGGGAAAGGCGCTACCATATGGCAGAAATTCTATTAACAAAGATGCTATGCAAGTAAAATAATCTCAACGCCAAGCATGTGCATTCCTAACCCAAAGTGGGAAAGGCGCTATCATATGGCGGAGAAACAAAAAGCAAATACAATGTAGACTGAGCAAGGGCCAGTCGCATCCACAACCGTGGGAATGAAAGTGATTAAACTGAAAGTAAACTAGGCGGCAAAGCCATCCTCTTCCACTAAAGTGGGGATACAAAATGTAAAGTGCAGAAAGTAAAAGAGCTGATTAGTACTACTAATTCAGCGTTACAATATTATGAACAATCTGCAAATACAATGAGATATAGATAACCAATGATCTCCAAAATGTTAGGAAATGAACTCCAAACAAGCACAAGCTATCCAACATATGAAATATAGCAAAAAGGGACTAAAATATCAGGTCTGATATAAAATTGTAGCAATCAAAAAATTCATACCAGCAAGCCCTAGAATCACCAAAATGGTCATAACTTCGTCAAAACACATCCGAATGATGTGGAGCTAAATGCAAATGAGAGCTACGAGTTGAGCAACCAAGACCAAGCCAAGAAACTCCTCCAAATAGTAGTGATTTATTTATGCACGCTTTCCAATGCAACCTCAAAGAAGGTACGACCTCTAGAAATGTTCTACTAGCAAGATAAAATCCGAGACACCTCCAAAAAATCTGAAAACTTGCAAGGAGGGGCGCCCAAGGTAGACTAAAGCATAGGGCCAATACCCAGAACCACCAAAAAATCGTGCATGGACTTATGAGCAGATTTCTATTTCAGCAAAACCCTAACCAGCAAATGCAAAACTGACAAATCTCTAGAATCTTCAACCTTGATGCTATGTCTGCTAGTCTGGATGAGAAGCAGTCTCTGGAAACTCAACTAGGTGCTATCTTTCAAGCATGAAACCAAGAGAAAGAACTAGGAGGTATGCATTCCTCGAAGCAAGCTCTGAAAGCATTTTAGCAGCATAACAATATAATAAGCAACAATAGATAATCCAATTGAAGGCCAAGTCTCTTATTTATAAATTTTTTGTCTCCAAATTGAAATCTTCTTTTCCCTCCAATTAGGGTGCCTAAATGAAATTCACTTTTCACCTTTTCTCCAAATTTCATTTGCATTTCATTTCCAACCCATATGTGGAAATATAATTTAATAAAATGCAAATATATAACTTGCAAATATTTCACTAAAAGATTTAAGTGAAATATTTAATTAAACTCAATTGTCTCCAAGCTAGGCGTCCCCTTTTGCCTTAGCACATATTTCACTTAAATATTAATTCATCAAATAAGGCCTCCAAAATGTTTAATTAATAAACATTATAAAAATAACTTATCTCTCCAAATCGTCCTCCACGCCTTAGCCAAATATTTTTCACTTAAAACATTATTTTTTCATCAAATATCAAACTTGCCAAAATAATCACCTCAAATGCTAGAGACCACTGCTCAAGCTGACCTGCCAGAAATAGCCATTGCACTAAATTGCTGAACTGCTACTAAAAATAACACTGCCAGAAATAGTACTTACTAAAAATAGCATACTGCTAAAAATAGTAATTTGTTCCAAACTCATTTTCTCCACATTTTGAGTAGCCGTCGCAACTTACTAAAAATAGTAAGTCCGAAAAAGTCATCTGATTCAGTTGCATGTCACACCATCGCGAAGCTCACTGAAAACCCAGAAGGAATCCAGAAGCCAAATTGGAAAACTCCAACATGCAAGCCTCTAAAAAGTAGCCGAGAACGCAAGTCAATATCTTGTCATGCATGTTACCTCATTGCGAAGCTCTCCAAAAAACCCAGAAAGCTTCACCAGACATGCGTTAGAAACTCTCGCATGCAAGACCTCAAAACCTCCTCTGAAAGTGGAAACCCTAATTTTCATTTCAGCTTTAGCCTACGAGTTTTCGGAAATAGGCTAAATCCAAACGAAGAGTGTAGGGCTAAATTGGGGACATTACAGTTACCCATACCAGCATCTGACACCAAGTCACTTTCATCACTAGAAGTTTGGCCTACTTCCCACTCATCTAAAAGTATATCAGGAATATCATCGATAGCAATGCGAGGATCAGAGACAGCAGGATGCTCGTCTTATTCAAAAATTATGCAATTGGTATTCATTGCACTAGGTATATAGGGTTCTATATTGTTTTTTGCAAGTAACTCAGACTTAATGGTTACTTTAGTTCCATATCTAGTACGAAACAACATGTGAGACTAGTCAGAAGAAAGGTATCCCCCTATTTTAGCCGTAAACTCTCTTGACAAACATAACCCAAAATACGGAGGCAAATCTGCCACATAAATGTCTTGGGAAATTGTAAAATTAGGGCAAGCCTGCAGAGTTAAGCTAGCATCTTTGATAATCCCCACTGTATTAATAGATGAGCCATCCAACTGGACTACTCCTTTCTCTAAAATTTCATACTTTAAACCTAACTGATCAGCTACTTGCTTGGGCATCACAGAACAGGTAGCTCCACTATCTACCATACAATTGTGCACTAAATTTTTTCCAATAATCAATGAAACATAGAACGGAGGAGGTCTCACGTTCTTACCTTGAATCATAGATTTCTCTTTGCTACTGGGATTAGCAACTTTCCCTTGATCATCATTAGCCATTACAACTTTTTGGGAATCAGCGGCAACTTGTTCAAGATTTACATCTTCAAATAATGTTTTTTTAAGTAGATCAGCCTATCCAGGAATGCTTAAGGAGTCCCACATGGTCATATTCACATTCATCTTCTTCATGTTGTCCACAATGTTATAAGGTACAGTTAAAGGTACCTTCTGATGTACTTTAGCAGCAACCGGTTCTTTATTCTTGTGAGGCTGCTCATTGATTGGTAAGACAGTAGTTCTTTTTGGTACATTTAGAATAGGTGTGGATGATGCTTCTACAGTTGTAGGCCCCTTGTTCTTATCAGTTGATTGCTCCACCTCCAGAGCTCTTTTCTTAGCTCATGTATTGGCTGCAATTGTGGAATCAGCATTCACACCACAAAACTCTTCCCTTTGCCAATTTAAAAATGCAGTCTCATTAAAATGTATATATGATTGTTGTTCAGATATATTGGCAGGTGCATCTGGCTATGGACTGACATCACTTTGGACCATAAATGCCTGATTGACTAACCCATTTGAGCATGAGGATGGGTTATGCGCTTGATTACACGAATAACACCACTCATTTTCTATCACAAAGTTATTATGGGAGGGAACCATATCTTTCACTGGACTTGCAACATTAAGAGGAACTGGATTATAAAATTGGAATGGTTTTTGATTAACATTTTTCCTCTGATAAGCACCTTGATAGGGTTGCCTATTTTGCTGAAACTGATATCCTTGGTTTTGATAAGACTGATTTGCATTTTGACCTTGTTGTTGGTTCTGCTTTTGAAAATTCGGCCTTGCCCCTTGATACTGTTTCTTCATGTTGATCAACTCACTTCCCATAGTCTGTAAAATACTTTCTATCTTCTGCTAACTAGACTTAATCTCTTGCAATTCACTTGATTGTCCTGCAGCTGACACTCCTTGACTCACGGCAATGGGTAACGCTGAAACATCAGGTAGGGGGGCTAAAGATGGCATTTGCAATGGTATATTTGATTAAATTTTAGGGAAGTAGGGCATAGGTGGCCTAGGTGCTAACTTGCCTGCTTGAATGAGGTTATTTTCTGCCTTAATGGCTATACTATATGCCTAAGGTAAAGAAATACCCCCCATGGACTATATCATGATTAAGATATCACTATTTAAACTTTTCAAATAGTATAAAAATGCATAATCAGTAGAAGGCCTTACCATAGCAGGTATTCTATTCCAAGTCTTTTGAAATCAGATGTTGAAGTCCGCCATTTGTTCTTGTGGGGCCCTTTTAATGGTTGTTAACTACTCCACCAAAGATAGGTGATCAGATTTTTTCTCAAAAAATCTAGTAAATTCATCACCAAGCTCATCCCATGTTCTTATAGAACCCACCGGCAAGCTTCTAAACCATTCCAATGCCTTCTTCTTGAAAGATGCAGCCAACAATCTCACAGCTACATTTTCTTGTGTCACATGATGCACATTGCACAATGCTGCCACATCTCTGATATGTTCAAAAGGTGTTACTTGTCCTTCTCCAGTAAACTCTGGTAACCCTTTTAGCACTACCAATGGAATGTCATCATGTTGCGCTAGATTAAGGGGACTCCCCTGGTTGAACGGTACGAAAGTAAAGGCCCTTGGTGCCGCCATTGAGCTGGAATGCGTTGGTATGCTTGTTGAAGAAGAACTTGAACTTGGTTGAGAAGTATTTGCTATAGCAGAAATACTATTTGTTGAACAATTATAAGCCCCTAATGAGGAGGCAGAAAGTTTTGTTCTAAGAGTAGGAGATGTTGAACGCCTATCTAGGGGGTCTCTTCTTCTTCTCCTTTCGTATGAAAACAGTGTCTTGTCACTAACACCAGATGGTGTTGACTGAACTCTAAGAGAAGGAACAGTCCTTCTGAGATTTCTCCCTCTCCTTCTTGGAGGAGATAAATGCAAAAACTCTACAACTTTTGAACTTCTGGTTTCTATTTTTCTCATATAAACAAACACATTGATCCTTTCCTCCACACAGAGTCACCAGATATGCTTAAAAATGACCTCTAAAAGGCTATTAGCTCACTGTTAGCACATCAAAGCAGCAAGACTTAAAAATTTTACTTCTGACTCTGTCCCACCGAGCGTGCCAAAAACTGTTATCACCTGAAATTGCACCCTGTTGAACCTGACGTTCAACACCTCAGTGTAACATGGGAAGACCTCTAATGATGTGGGTTTCTTGTAAATAGAGGTCAACCTCTGGAGTAGGCTGGCTTCCTATGGTGTCACCTAACTGCTGATCTTGTAAATGAAAAGAGTAGAAGGAGAATATATTAAAACTAATGAAAACACTATCTCTCTGGTGATGCACCAAAATTTACTAAGAGGGCCTATAACATAGTTTACACACACAATTTCAGTCAATGACAAAAGCTTTTTAATACACAACTCAATCACATACATCTTCTGCATAAACAATTCATGAAAAGGTTCATATGGCTACACTCCTAGAAGGAAGGAATAACTTCACAACTAGAGAGTACTGCATTTCGAACACATCTCACAACTGCAAAAATACATATTAATCTACAGAAAGGTGCTGAAATAAGACATAACCACAAGGAATCATACAGTTTCACAAGCAGTTTCATCAATTATATGAATGCACACAATTTAATAGAAAGATCAAAAAGGTAAAGCACTTATACTCATTGATTTTAATGGTGAAACACTGTTAAACATGCCTGTCATGAGTTATAAAACATAGCCTCTCTTCTGCAAAGAACTCCACAAGTTACAAAAGCAGAAAAGCACCAGGTAAGAACTCCCTACAAAAAAGGAAAAAATGCCATATATACAAAAGACCCAGCCCCTTAGGGCTTACAAAAATATCCGCGTTCATAAATATCTACCCCTGGATCTTTTGAATGAAGTTAATGCTACGTCCCCGCTGTCCATTTCGGTGAAGAGTCGGTCCAAGAATAGCCTCCTTGATCTTTTGCAATGCATTTAATGTTCCAACCTCTGGCCTCCGTGTTCACTTTCGAACTTCCCTGAAGAGCTCTCTCGAATCCCCTGGAGCACTATCATTAATGTCTATCTACCTTTTGCCAGTAGACCTCACAGCTGTCCCTGACGACCTCTTATTTCTTTCGGCCTTCTTCTTGTTCAAGATCTTTCTGTAGGTTGACTTCCTCTGCAAGCAGCTTCAGACTTTCTCGTTAGATCTCCACACCATCGTTCAATGAGCTGCTCCATCGCCTTTGATCCCAGAGCAAGTCCGTGTTGCTTTCCTTCTGTTGATCTTGTTCATAGGGGGAGTTAAACAGTCAAACAGCTAATGGTTTGCCTTTAGTTCTCTCTGATTGGTTGAACATATGCCACGCAAGATCCCAGGCAGTTAAAGGTTATTCAACCAGAATCGCATGTCGGTGAGACACTGGCCATGTCTCCTCGATGTGATTATACTCTATAGCAGCATCGACATAGCATACATTTGTCGGTGAGAGTTATATCGAGTTCCCATCGTCACACCGATGTCCCCCTTCTATTGGAAAATCTATCGCTATCGGCAGGACCTCATATCGAGCCCCTCATACTTTGGTGAAACACCACTGGGTCGGCCAGACACTATGCCAAAGGCAAGATCCTTCGGCGAGCTCATTTCATCTCGACAAGACTCCCCTTGGTCGACAAGACCTAGCGGCAAGCTCCTTCCTTCTCCCCGAGCTCATTCTGTTTTGGCGAGACCTCTCTCTATCGGCGAGACCTCTCGCTGAAGCCACCTTGCTTCAGCGAAAACTCTTATCAAACTCCCTTCATTTTAGTCAGGGAGACTTTGCTTGGTCGGTGAGACCTCTCGCCGAGACCACCATCTCATACCGAAGGCACCATCCTTTTGGTGAGACATCATTCGGTTGCCGAGATGTTACAGCAAGTCCCACCTTTTCTCCCCGTTGAAATCTCTTTTTGCCAAGACCTTCGTTAGTCGCCGAGACATCTCCCCGAGCTCCTATTTGTTCAGCGAGACCCCCCGGCCTTTGGCGGGACATTACACCGATATCAATCCCTCTCGGCGAGACTTTCACTATCGGTGAGACCCCATGCCGAAGGAAAAACCTTCGGCAAACTAAGACCACTTCGACAGGACACTAGTGGGTCGGGAAGACCTTACGCCGAACCCTTTATCTTTCGGCGAGCTCGGAACATTTTAGGGAGACCACCAGCAGTCAGCGAAACATTACACCGAGGGCATTTTGTTTCGCCAAGGCTTTCATTTGTCGGTAGGACCTCATGGCGACTGGTGTATTGAAAATAAATAGAACGCACTGCTAGTTGGCAAGACAATAGGAGGGTCTTGCCAACTTTCTTCTCTGATGAGTTTTATGCCAAAACTGACTGAGGCGAAGCTCTCCAATAGAATTCCTTGTGAAATAGTATCAGATGTATGATCTACCCCTTGATGCAAATGTCCCCATTTGGCCTCCATGAATCACTTGAAAATATAGACCCTGCCTGACTGAGCTTTGTGTGAAAACAGGTAACAGCTACAATTACACAAGAAGGGTTGATTGGTATTAGTTTGGCGAAGCTTGAGAATGTGTTGACTTCCAACAGTTCTAGTGATGAGGAGTTTGGGGATGATTAGAGGTGTAATGTCCCTTCCTTAGGTAGCTCAGACTATAGCAGTGGTTGGCCTACTATTACGGTTCCCGTAGGTCAACAAAATCATAGTTGAAAAAATTGCCAATAACTCGCAAAAATTGCGAGTAATCGCGTGTCAACAGGCTGGGTGAGTAAATTGCACAAATACTCACAGCTATGTTTTAATGAAAAACGTGCAGCGATTTTTTTTATCAAAAACACGCTGAAAAATGCGATATTTTTGCAAAAAAGCGGCCAGAAAAGCTTAAAACATCGCCTTTATTTTTAACCCTAATTTATTCTTCTTCAAAACAAAGTGTTTGCATTCCATTCATTCACGTTGCGCGACCCAGGGAAGAGGAAAAATGACGGCGGAAATAAAAAACGTGACGCATAGGGAAAATCGATTGACAGCAACAAGAAAAAACGTGACTCTGACGGCACAAGAGAAAATTTCGATCATTGTTTGGTGTTTGTTCTCTCACCTGAAGAATTCGTTTGGATCTTCATTTCCAGAAAACCACTGCGCACAAGAATCCGACTTGTGTATGTAATAAATTATTTTAAAGGTCATTTATTTTTTTCATAGTGTCGTCCGTCGTTTTTTTTGAGAAATTTTTAATACATTTTTTATTTTAATAGATCTTAAATTTAATACAAATTTATAATAAATTTTAAACAAACAAATTTATAATAATTTTAGTTTTCTGTTTTAAATTTACAATAATTTTTAATATTTTATTATTATATTGTATAAATTTTAATATGTTTAAATTTTAGTTTATTTATTTTTCTGTAATAAATTTATAATAAATTTTAGTTCATTTTTTTTTTATAATTTCATAATAATTTTTAATATTTTATAATATTTAGTGTATAAATTTGTAATAAATTTTAATTCATTTATTTTTCTCTTATAAATTTATAATAATTATTAATATGTTATATTGTATAAATTTTAAGAATATGTTTAAATTTTAATAAATATTTTTCAAATTATTTATTAAATTTAAAACAATATTATTAAAATTAAAAATTACGTCTAAAATTTTTAAACATATGATATCATTGTCTTTTTCAAAAGAAAAAACATTATTATTTAATTTAAAATTACGTCTAAAATTTTAATAATGTTTTTAAATTTAAAACATTAAAAATTAAATTTACATCTAATATTTTATTTTTTTATCATAACAATTAAACATTATATTTTTAAATTATTTGAAAATAACTTAAACTTATATAGACTTAAGTTAAAATTTTGATAATGCTCAAGCCTATACAGAAATTTGAATATGAATTTGATAATCATTCATGTTTATAGTTTTTCTTCAAAATCAACTGCTGCATGCAGATTTATTTAACTTCACTTTTTATCTCTTAATGTTTATCTTGTCTCTCTTTTGCTAGGTATCTTGCTAAAAGAATATGGCTTCTACAAGTAAAAAGAGTGTTGGAAAACCAAGAGATCCTTGCTAACTACTTGACTAAGCTCTGTGTGAAACAAGTAACAACTACAATTGCACAAGAAGGGTTGATTGGTATTAGTTTGGCGAAGCTTGAGAATGTGTCGACTTCCAACAGTTCTAGTGATGAGGAGTTTAGGGATGATTAGAGGTGTAATGTCCCTTCCTTAGGTAGCTCAGACTATAGCAGTGGTCGCCCTACTATTACGGTTCCCGTAGGTCAATAGAATCATAGTTGAAAAAATTGCCAATAACTCACAAAAATCGCGAGTAATCGCGTGTCAACAGGCTGGGCGAGTAAATTGCACAAATACTCGCAGCCGTGTTTTAATGAAAAACGCGCAACGATTTTTTTTTATCAAAAACGCGATATTTTTACAAAAAAGCAGCCAGAAAAGCTTAAAACGTTGCCTTTATTTTTAACCCTAATTTATTCTTCTTCAAAACAAAGTGTTTGCATTCCATTCATTCACGTTGTGCGACCCAGGGTAGAGGAAAAATGACGGCGGAAAGAAAAAATGCGACGCACAGGGAAAATCGATTGACAGCAACAAGAAAAAACGTGACTCTGACGGCACAGGAGAAAATTTCGATCATTGTTTGGTGTTTGTTCTCTCACCTGAAGAATTCGTTCGGATCTTCATTTCTAGAAAACCACTGCGCACAGGAATCCGACTTGGTGTATGTAATAAATTATTTTAAAGGTCATTTATTTTTTTCATAGTGCCGTCCGTCGTTTTTTCTGAGAAATTTTTAATACATTTTTTATTTTAATAGATCTTAAATTTAATAAAAATTTATAATAAATTTTAAACAAACAAATTTATAATAATTTTAGTTTTCTGTTTTAAATTTACAATAATTTTTAATATTTTATTATTATATTGTATAAATTTTAATATGTTTAAATTTTAGTTTATTTATTTTTCTGTAATAAATTTATAATAAATTTTAGTTCATTTTTTTTTATAATTTCATAATAATTTTTAATATTTTATAATATTTAGTGTATAAATTTGTAATAAATTTTACTTCATTTATTTTTCTGTTATAAATTTATAATAATTATTAATATGTTATATTGTATAAATTTTAAGAATATGTTTAAATTTTAATAAATATTTTTCAAATTATTTATTAAATTTAAAACAATATTATTAAAATTAAAAATTACGTCTAAAATTTTTAAACATATGATATCATTGTCTTTTTCAAAAGAAAAAACATTATTAGTTAATTTAAAATTACGTCTAAAATTTTAATAATGTTTTTAAATTTAAAACATTAAAAATTAAATTTACATCTAATATTTTATTTTTTTATCATAACAATTAAACATTATATTTTTAAATTATTTGAAAATAACTTAAACTTATATAGACTTAAGTTAAAATTTTGATAATGCTCAAGCCTATACAGAAATTTGAATATGAATTTGATAATCATTCATGTTTATAGTTTTTCTTCAAAATCAACTGCTGCATGTAGATTTATTTAACTTCACTTTTTATCTCTTAATGTTTATCTTGTCTCTCTTTTGCTAGGTATCTTGCTAAAAGAATATGGCTTCTGCAAGTAAAAAGAGTGTTGGCAAACCAAGAGATCCTTGCTGACTACTTGACTAAGCTCTGTGTGAAACAAGTAACAGCTACAATTACACAAGAAGGGTTGATTGGTATTAGTTTGGCGAAGCTTGAGAATGTGTCGACTTCCAACAGTTCTAGTGATGAGGAGTTTGGGGATGATTAGAGGTGTAATGTCCCTTCCTTAGGTAGCTCAGACTATAGCAGTGGTCGCCCTACTATTACGGTTCATGTAGGTCAACAGAATCATAGTTGAAAAAATTGCCAATAACTTGCAAAAATCGCGAGTAATTGCGTGTCAACAGGCAAGGCGAGTAAATTGCACAAACACTCGCAGTCGTGTTTTAATGAAAAACGCGTAGCGATTTTTTTTATCAAAAACGTGCTGAAAAACGTGATATTTTTGCAAAAAAGCGGCCAGCAAAGCTTAAAATGTCGCCTTTATTTTTAACCCTAATTTATTCTTCTTCAAAACAAAGTGTTTGCATTTCATTCATTCACGTCACGCAACCCAGGGCAGAGGAAAAATGACGGCGGAAAGAAAAAACGCGACGCACAGGGAAAATCGATTGACGGCAGCAAGAAAAAACATGACACCGATGGCACAGGAGAAAATTTCGATCATTGTTTGGTGTTTGTTCTCTCACTTAAAGAATTCGTTTGGATCTTCATTTCCAGAAAACCATTGCGCACAGGAATCCGAGTTGGTGTATGTAATAAATTATTTTAAAGTTCATTTATTTTTTTCAAAGTGTCGTCCGTCGTTTTTTCTGAGAAATTTTTAATACATTTTTTATTTTAATAGATCTTAAATTTAATACAAATTTATAATAAATTTTAAACAAACAAATTTATAATAATTTTAGTTTTTTGTTTTAAATTTACAATAATTTTTAATATTTCATTAATATATTGTATAAATTTTAATATGTTTAAATTTTAGTTTATATATTTTTCTGTAATAAATTTATAATAAATTTTAGTTCATTTTTTTTTTTAATAATTTCATAATAATTTTTAATATTTTATAATATATAGTGTATAAATTTGTAATAAATTTTAATTCATTTATTTTTCTCTTATAAATTTATAATAATTATTAATATGTTATATTGTATAAATTTTAAGAATATGTTTAAATTTTAATAAATATTTTTCAAATTATTTATTAAATTTAAAACAATATTATTAAAATTAAAAATTACGTCTAAAATTTTTAAACATATGATATCATTGTCTTTTTCAAAAGAAAAAACATTATTATTTAATTTAAAATTACGTCTAAAATTTTAATAATGTTTTTAAATTTAAAACATTAAAAATTAAATTTACATCTAATATTTTTGTTTTTATCATAACAATTAAACATTATATTTTTAAATTATTTGAAAATAACTTAAACTTATATAGACTTAAGTTAAAATTTTGATAATGCTCAAGCCTATACAGAAATTTGAATATGAATTTGATAATCATTCATGTTTATAGTTTTTCTTCAAAATCAACTGATGCATGCAGATTTATTTAACTTCACTTTTTATCTCTTAATGTTTATCTTGTCTCTCTTTTGCTAGGTATCTTGCTAAAAGAATATGGCTTCTACAAGTAAAAAGAGTGGTGGCAAACCAAGCAATCCTTGCTGGAAACATGGAACACCGGGTGCAATACGAGGAGACATTATGTGCAACCATTGCTTCAAGACTTATTTTGGTGGCATAAACCGGCTGAAATACCACCTTGCACGAATCCCTTGTCGAGATGTTGAACCATGTACAAAGGTACCCGAAGAGGCTGAGATGGAGGCCAAAGCACTCCTTGCAGCATATGACCAAAGGAAGGAAAGTAAAAAGAGAGCAGCAGAGGCAATGGCAGCCCCATATGCAGATTTCAGTTCTACAGGGTCACAAAGGGCTACGGGAAGCTCTTCTCTTGGGCCAAGGATACGAGGATTAGGATTTGGAACTGTGGGCAACATCGGTTCTAATTTTTTTGTTCCACGTAATACTCTTGGTGCACAACCTTCATTGGAAGGTACTTCTTGGAATAGAGAGTTGCAAAATGAGGCGAAGTTGGCATGTGCTAAATTTTGGTACTACAACGATATTCCATTCAATGTTGCTTCTAGTCCTTATTGGGAAGAGTTGGTCACTGCATTGACTGTGGCAGGTGAGGGGTTCAAGGCCCCAAGTCGTTATGAGTTGAGTGGGCCATTATTGTAGAATGAGGTCCAAAACACACACAAACTAGTGGAGGAACAGAGGAGAAATTGGGAAAAGAATGGCTGCACCATTATATCTGATGGGTGGACAAATGGCAGAAATAGGAAACTCATCAACTTTCTAGTGGCTTCAGGGGGGCAATTGGTATTTCTAAAATCAGTTGATGCCTCCAATGAAACAAAAAATGCAGAGACCTTGTGCAATATGTTGGATGAGGTGGTGATGGAAGTGGGAGTTCAAAATGTAATTCAAATTGTGACCGACAATGTAACTGCATATGTGGTAGCCGGTAAACTTCTAATGGCGAGGCATCCCACATTATCTTGGAGCCCTTGTGTTGCCCACTGTCTTGACTTACTCCTTGAGGACATAGGGAAAATAAGTTGGGTGAAGAATGTGGTTGAAGATGGAAGGAATATCACAAAGTACATCTACAATCACACATGGGTCCTAAGTCTCATGAGAGAGCATACTGATGGTAAGGATCTCATGCGATCAGGAGTCACATGCTTTGCCACCAATTTCCTCACCTTGCAGAGCATTTTAGCTACATTGCCCAACCTCAAGCGCATGTTTGTGAGTGAAAAATGGCTTGAGAGTCCTTATTCCAAGAAGCCTGAAGCAGATAAGGTCAAGAAGACCATTTTTGATGATAGATTTGCAAAACAAATGGAGGAGATCATCAAAGTAAGTTTTCAAACATTTATTGATGATTTATTTTATTTCTTTCTAATATTATAGCTTGCTGATTTTGTTAATTTTTTTATATTTTAGGTGTTAGAACCGTTGGTTAGATTTCTATGATTGGTGGATGGGGATAAAAGCCCCATGGGGTATCTATATGAGGCCATGGATAAGGCCAAAGAGGCAATTCAACATTTATATGGGTCAAACAAGACCAAATATGAACCCATATGGCGCATAATAGATCGGAGGTGGAACCGACAACTCCACCAACATATTCATGTTGCTGCCTACTTTTTGAACCCCAAGTTTTATTTCTATCCTACTTTCAGAGCAGATGCAGAGGTTAAAGTTGGCCTCAATACATGTATTGAAAGATTGATTGGTAATGATGACCTTCGGATCTCATAATTGATGAGATACAGAGCTATAAGAGGGGCCGAAGGGCCATTGTTTTCTTCTAAGGATTGCATTCGTAGGAGAGACACTCTACAGCCAGGTAACAAATTTATTTGTTTAATATTATTTTACTATTTATGACATTATGTTAATGTTTAAGTTTATTAAATCCTTACTAAGTTATAAATGGTTATCATTGTAGATTTGTGGTGGGAAGATTATGGTGCCACAATGCCTAATCTTCAAAAGGTTGCCATTCGTATTTTATCTCAGCCTTATAGTGCATCTGGTTGTGAGTGCAACTGGAGTTGCTTTGAGGCCATTCATACAAAGAAGCACAATCAGTTGACTCAAAAGTGCTTGAATGACCTTGTCTACGTGCACTACAACCTTCGGTTGCATGAGAAGAAGGTAAAAGGGTTGAGTTCACATGAAGCACTTGACCTTGATGACATTGATCCATACTCAGATTGGATTGCTGAGCCTGATGAGGTCAATGTGGAACCATGGATAAGTGATGATGAGTTTGTTGAGATGGAGAGGGAGGCAGATGTAGCTGAATGGGAAGCAGAGGTGGCAGCCTATGAGGGGGAAGAAGGCGAGCTTGGTCAGCCAATAGAGGATGTTTCTTCACACACACAATTTGATCCTATCCCTATGGATGAGGCACCTATTGGGGCACCTGTTGAGGCTTCTATTGAGGACATTCCACCTATACCATCTACTTCAGTACCACCCACACAGCAGCGACAAAAACTTTTGAGTTTTAGTCGTAGAAGAAATTTAGGATAGATAATTTTTATTGATACTGAAACTTGAAGTTGATATGTATTGAGAAGTCAAACTTGTTTTTTGGTCTATGATACATTGATGATTGATACGTATTAAGGTTTTAAACTCTAATTTTGATTTATAGATGATGAAATCAGTAAATACATTGATGATTGATATGTATTAAACTCTAATTTTGATTTATATATGATGAAATCAGTAATATGTTCTGAAAATTCAGTTTATATGTGTGGTTTTTAAGAATATTTTAAAAAATTATGTGTTTTCAAATGTTAGATAAATTTGTCGAGTTATTGCCAAGTTTTTCCCTGAGTTTTTTCCGAGTCCCGAGTTTTTAAAAATTTTGGGTCTGCCGAGTTATTGCCGAGTCCGAGTTTTTCAACTATGAACAAAATGATAAGAGGGTCCCAACCGAGGAATGCGGAGCTTGGCTAGGGGCTTTATGAGCCTTTCCGTTTGGAGTTCAGTTGATGAATCCAGGGATAAATTGGAAATATTAAAGTTTGTTTTAATGGAATAGTAAATAGTGAATAGTAATAGAGAATTATAAGAGGAATAGTGAAAAGTGCCCCCATCCTAGCAATTCAAGTTGTTTTTAATTGTGAACGCATTTTATTTTAAAATATTTGGTGTGTGGAAATGTGAAAAATATTTACTTTTGAAATTGTGAACGCATTTTATTTTAAAATATGCAAGATAGAACAAAATAGAAGTATTGATTTAATTATTGCTTTGATTTATATCTCTATATCTGTTACTAATTCAATTTCGTTGTTGCACGCCTGAGTGCACCTGAGTTGCAGGTGGTCGAAGACCAATTCACATTTATATATATATATATATATAGCAAAAGCATTTTAAATTGTTCAATCCATTTCAAAAGTTTACTTTAAAAATTATGCCATTAATAAGAGTTTTCAAAAATAAACTCAATGTAAAAGAATCAAAACAAATTGCATTTTCTGTATATAAAATATAACATTTGCATTTCATTATGATTATGCACATGGCCAAGTATATCAATGCATTTTTACTTATATTCACCCATACTCAAAAGAGATCAATAAACGAATAAATATTCACATTTGTGTGAGACCAATAGCTTCAATAAATACATTTGTATCAATGTTACATCAAAATCTTAATAACACATCTATTCCAATGTTGCAGTAACAAATGCCAAATACATTTACATTTACAATGGGCTTCACAAGCCATTCCAGTAGGATACTCAAGTACATAAATAGTAAAGTAAAAACTCTGATCCTCCAACCACCGTGACACCATCGGTCTTCTTGCGAGTTGGGGCCAAGAGTGTGATTCAGGCACCTTTTCTGCCCAACCATGAAGTACATGACTTCCCCCGGTTCCTTCCTAACTTGAAGGAATCCCCGACCCTGTATAAGGAGCCTAGCAACCTGACACAATAAAACAAGAGCGAACTCTCGATGCATGCCTGGTGCCTATATGCATTTCTAATATGAGAAAACATATTTCTTGCAACAAGAGGTGGCAGAGACTAAAATACATATATTTCTAGGCTTTTAAAACAAATCCAACTATTTCAATGGTACAAGTGCTTGGCCAAGCATAAAATTAAGAAAAACAAGTGTTATTTTCAGAAAAGGTGAAACTACCATCTCTGTGGACCCACCTTCAACATCCTGTCCCAGAAGTTACCAGAATACAGTAAAAAGTGTAAAAATAGAAAATTATGCATTTTTCCTTACATGCTTCATACATTTCATTGATTCAAAAAGGAATTTTTCATATTCCCATATTCATAATATGTTTATCAAACTGGTTTCTCTTCACATTTGCAATGAGAATTCATCTATCTTTAAAGTGTAAAAGAGAGAGTTTTCAAGTATTTCATGAGTTCAATCTCTAAATGTTTAACCCAAATAAATAGATTTAAAGTTTCAGAATTTAAGTAAAATATGTTCTCTTTCTCAGCAAAATCACAAAAGTCAACATGTATTCCTCTATTTGATAAAGATTTGTTTTCAGTTCATTAAAATCTGCTCTTTTCTCAGCATAATTTCTTCTGTTTAGTAAAGAAATCTGTTCTCACTCCAAGCTACTCTCTTGAATGTTCTTTGCTCAAGTTTGGTTTTTAAATGTAAAGAATTGTATGTATATCATGGTACTTTTCAGTGTATTATCACAAGCAAAAGTAATAATTTTCTGTTTAAAAACAGTGTTCTCAGATTTTTGTATATTTCTATATCTTCAAGATTCAAGCTGATTTGAAAGTAAAATTCCCAATTTGCTACAAGTTTCTGTTTAAAATAATATGCAGAAAATAGGATAATTCTTTCAGAAAAATAGAGGTTGCATATTTGTATCTATGTTTTCTAGTGTATACTAATATTCAGAAATCTACATCTGTATGCAACATAAGAATATGTGACCAAAAGAAAATCACCAATTTTGCATGATTCCAAGAACTACATTTCCATAGTTTCAGCTTCAGGGATACTGAAATGTTTATATATATATATATTTGTCTGAAATATATCATGTTCTGCAGATGGTTATATCTGTATAAATTCACATTTATATATATATATATATATTTACACAGCTCTCTGTGTGTATATATATAAATATATATATATATATATATATATATATATATATATATATATATGAAATTGTATATATATACTTATCTTTCCATGTAAATCTGCTGCACAGAATACACAACATGCTATTGAAAAATGAATTCGAAGTTTGAAACATAAAATAAAGACACAGAAGTGTCTGGAGGCCACACCTCTACCAAAGGGGAGGGCGCGGGCTGTGAGGAGGCCGTGCCCTCTCCACAGGCCGTGGCCTGTGGAGGGCGCGAGCCTCCCCACAGCCCCGTCCCTTCCCTTGGGACGGGGTTGGGGATTAATCCCCACACAAAATCTAATGCCAGTAACAAGTATTCGCCCAGCTAAAACCTGAATATGGATTCATTCAAAGAATTCTGAAACAGGAAGAGATATATATATATGCACAGAAATACCAATTCTTACATATATATATGTATATATATATATATATATATATTTCCATATGTTATCTTTTCTCTCACAATTTTCTATACAAAAGAATAGCAAATGAGGGCAGTTTCATGAAATGCAGATTGCAAAAGAATATAACCCTGTTCTGGAAGAAAGAAATTGGGCATTTTCTCAACAATGTAAACAAATGAAGAGAAGGTTTTTCCCAGATTTAAAAATGAAACTTGAAGACATTTTCTCGGGCATTTGTAATCATTTTCATAAAATCTTGCATACAAATTCTCCAATTTCATACTAAAATTCAAACTGGTTTAAAAGAAAAAGAATGGAAAAACTTGGCAAATTACTCCAGTTGCAGATGTCCAGAATTTCATTCAGTCTGCTTCTCCTTGAGCAGGTTCTTTTTCTGAATAATGCTTCTATTCTCTCCACCTTAAAGCCTTATTCCCCTCTTCCGAGAGTCATGCAGACCCTTTCAAATTGACAGATGGATAATTTTCTTGGTAGATATTTACATGCAAAAATAAGGAGATAGCCACTTGCCGAGAACATTGTTGGTTTTAAGAAGAATTTCCAGAACCCAATTTTCTCGGGACTATCTTTTCTATTTAATATTAGTTTTCTCTCCCTTATCTTGGACTTTGAATTAAAACATATGCAAATAAAAATACTTCCATTTTATTTCAATTTCATAAATAAATAAAATTTAATAAAAATATTTTCAATTATTTGCACAGAAAGTGGGATAGATAATTCAATAAATATTTACTTCATAAACACATATTTATTTGGCTTGTTAATTAAGATAGATTTAATAAAAAAAATCATAATCCTTTTAAAACTTCAATTAATAATTAATTTATATTTATGTTATTATTCTTATTATTTATTTATTCAAACCATTTATTACCTATTTGTAAGTAATTCAAAACAATCAAATTGAAACAGTCATTGCCTAAATGCAACTATATGATTTTTAGGTGTTGTGTGTGTGACCGAAAGTTCTTCCTCTTTTACCCTATCGGGAAGCTAGCCTTCTTTCCTCAATCACACTCTTGGTCTTCGACCACCTGCAACTCAAGTGCACTCAGGCGTGCAACAACGAAATTGTATTAGTAACAGATATAGAGATATAAATCAAAGCAATAATTAAATCAATACTTCTATTTTGTTCTATCTTGCATATTTTAAAATAAAATGCGTTCACAATTTCAAAAGTAAATATTTTTCACATTTCCACACACCAAAGCATTGTATTATATCATATTACTCTAACACACACCATCATTCATATAATAAATCCACACAAAGCCATGGACAAAACAACATCAAAGTCTGAGACGTGACATCCTTCCCCACTTGGAAGAGACATCGTCTCGATGTCTAAAAGCAAGTTACACAACAAAATTGAGATACCAGTATTTCATAAGTCTCTACATAAAAGAAAATAAGAGTATGCTAACATCTCAAATGAGGAAAGACTCTATCTATATCCTCAACATTCTCCCAGGTGGCATTATCCACTGAATACTGGTCCCACTAGACCCTGTATTGTATAATGTCCCTATTCCACAACTTAACGCTGCGCTCTTCCAGGATCCTGATGGGCTCCACCTGTATCACCCCTGGGTCCTGAACTTGCAATGCACGCCAATCAAGGATATGAGCAATATCTGGATGGTAAGGCTTAAGTACTGAGACATGAAATACATTATGTATCTGGGATAGAGTTGGTGGCAGAACAAGCCTGTAAGCAACTGGATTCACCACCTCCAAAACATCAAAGGGGCCAACAAACCTAGGGGCCAACTTAGAGTTCTTGCTGAAAGAGATTGAACTCTTATGCGGCCGAACCCTCAAAAAGACCTTATCTCCTACAGAGAACTGCCTGAAGCTTCGGTTCTTGTCTGCTAGACTTTTCTGTCTATCTGCAGCTAGTTTTAATTTTTCCTTAATGATCTTCATTTGGTCTTCCATTTCTCTGAGCATCTCAGGGCCAATCACAACCCTGTCTTCTACTCTATCCCAACTAATGGGTGTCTGACATTTACATCCATAAAGAGCTTCAAAAGGTGCCATACCCAAAGAAGCATGGTAGGATTTGTTGTAAGCGAACTCTACCAAAGGCAAATACTCCTCCCACTTATGTTGTTGCTCCATACAATACATGCGGAGAAGATTTTCTACTACCTGATTCACCCTCTCTGTCTGACCATCGGTCTGAGGATGATATGTGGAACTGAAAATCAATTTAGTTCCTAGGGAAGAGTTCAATGTGATCCAAAACCTGGAAGTCATCTGAGTGTCTTGATTTGAAATGATTGTTTCCGGCACTCCATGCAAACGAAAGATTTCCTGAATAAATTTTCTTGCTAAAACCATTGAACCATCTTTGAGGTTTCCAGGAATAAAATGAGCAACCTTTGTCAACTTATCCACCACAACCAAGATGGTATTATGTGGGTTCCTAAACATTGGCAACCCCTGAATAAAATTCATAGTGATAACCTGCCATTTATACTCTGGCACCCTATGAGGATATAAGAGTCATACCGGATGCACATGCTCAGCCTTGACTTGCTGGCATTCCAAGCATCGGGCTACATATGAAGTAATATCCCTTTTAAGTCTTGGCCAGAAGTACAGTGGCCTAAGTCCTTCCATCATCTTTGTAATACCAGGATGTCCTGAGTATGGTGCATTGTGGAACTCCTCTAGCACCAACTCTCTCAAGTTTGCAGAACTAGGAATGTACATCTACCCTTGGAATCTCAAGAGCCCATCCGATTCAAATACATAACCCTCATATCGACGATCCAAGGAATTCTCCCCTAGGGCTTGTTTCACCCTTTCATAATGTTCATCCCCAAGTGAGGATTGAACTACCTGCTGCCTGAAATCTGATTTTATGGTAACCATGGCTGCAAGGTGCCTCCTTCTACTCAAGGCATCAGCCACCCCGTTTTCCTTACCCTTAATAAATTCAATTCCAAAGTCATATTCACTCAAGAATTCTAGCCATCGCCTTTGTCGGGCATTAAGATTGGGTTGAGTGAAGATATATCTTAATCCTGTATGGTCTGTCTTCAGTTCAAAAGGCTTTCCCAAGAGATAATGCCTCCACATCTGTAAAGCATGGACTATGGCTGCCAACTCTAAGTCATGTGGTGCATAGTTTAATTCATGTTGCTTTAACTTCCTCGATTCATATGCTACCACTTGCCCTTCTTGCATAAGAACTGCTCCTACCCCTTCCCTTGATGCATCAGTAATAACTATAAAATGGCCATTCGGATCGGGCACAACCAGGATGGGTGCAGTAGTGAGTTTCTCCTTAAGCAGCTGAAAAGATCTCTCACACTTATCACTCCATTCAAATTTCTTTTCTTTCTTCTGTAGTGCAGTGATGGGTGCTGCAATTGTCGAAAACCCCTAAACGAATCTTCTATAATAACCTGCAAGACCCATGAAACTTCGAACTTCAGAGACATTCTGCGGCGCAGGCCAATCCATAATTGCCTTAATCTTTTCTGGGTCCACCTTTACCTCTTCTGCTGAAATAACGTGTCCCAAATAGTGCACCTCAGATTGGAAGAAAGTGCATTTAGACATCTTTCCATACAGCTTATGTTCCCTCAATCGCTGCAACACAATTCTCAAATGCTCCTCATGTTCTTCCTCTGACTTAGAATAGATCAAGATATCGTCAAGAAAGATTAGGACAAAGTTATCTAAAAAATCTTGGAAGACACTATTCATCAGGTTCATGAAAGCTGCAGGGGCATTACTTAGCCCAAATGGTAGCACCGTAAACTCGTAGTGCCCATACCTTGTTCTGAAGGCAGTTTTGTGAATATCTTCTTCGTTCAATCTCAACTGGTGGTATCCCGATCTTAAATCAATTTTCGAGAATACCTTGGCATCTTTCAGCTGGTCAAAAAAGTCATCAATGCGTGGGAGCATGTATTTGTTCTTGATAGTGACCTTGTTAAGCATCCTATAGTCAATGCATAACCTCAAGTTCCCATCCTTCTTTTTCACAAAAATAACTGGAGCTCCCCAAGGCGACACGCTTGGTCTAATAAATCCCTGCTTCAACAATTCTTCCAGTTGGGCCTTAAGCTCAAATAATTCTGTCGTGTTCATCCTGTAAGGAGCTTTAGACTGAGGTTCTGCCCCTGGTAGCAAATCAATAGAAAAATCAAACACACGCCTAGGCGGTAGCTCAGTTAGTTCTACAGGAAAAACATCCTCAAATTCTTTCAGAATGAGATGATCATTAATTGAGGTTTCTTTCTCGTCAAGATCCTTGACCTTTATTGCAAAGATAGTGCATCCCTTCCGACTTGCCTTTTTCAACTGCATGGCGGAGACTTGCCTAACTTTAAAGGCTTTTTAATGCCACAAAGCTCCACATGGTTTCCTCTATCATCAAGACACTTTATTGACTTCTCTTCGCAATCAACAAGAGCCTTATGTTCAGAGAGCCAATTTATCCCTAATATTACATCGTAAGACCCCAATGGTGCAACATACAAATTTACTTGCGTTTGAAGGTTAGGGAGTTCAAGTTTACTGAAATACATGCATTGCTCTACCTTCCTCTCTACCCGGTTTCCATACTAAAATTTCTAAGAATTTTCCATATAACTCGGTCTAACTGATAACTTAGTCAAAACATGAGGATCTACAAAACTATTAGTAGCACCAGTATCAATCAAAACAGAAATAGGGCATCCAAACAATTTACCTGATAGCTGGATAGGAGTGGCCTGATAATTTGCTTGGCGATTGTCAACCGCCGCATGAATATGATGTTGATTCTTGTTATTCTGTTTGTTATTCCTCTGAGGGCACACACTGGCGTAATGCTCACCACCACAGGTATAACAACCCCCATGAGGTGCTTTGGGCTTGTCAGAAAATTCTCTCCTGTTATTATCATTCCTTTTATTGAAATTGCCCCTCTTGTTGTTATTGTTCCTGTTTCCATCGTTGCGGTCTTGAGGACTACCATCCCTCTTCAGATTTATGATTTGCCTGTTATCATTCCCTTGATTGTCCTATTTGCTCTGACCACCCTGATTGTTACTACCTTGACGATTTCCCTGGAACTTCTTATTGCCATACTTGGCTTCCCTGCTCTTCTTATAGTTAGCAGCTTGCTGCAGCTTGTGCTCCTGTTTAATTTCCAAATCAAAAAATTCATCCATGGTGGCCAGATTATGCAAATCTATTTCATTTCCAATTTGAGGTCTAAGCCCCAAAATAAATTTTCAAACTCAAAACCTCTCATCATGCTGGTACTGGGGTGCGTACTTGAGCAAGTGAGAGAATTTTTCCCAATACTGAGTCACTGTCATGCCACCCTGTATGAGTACCTGGAATTCTGTCATTTTCTTATCAAAGTAAGATTGTGGTAACCACCTCTTCCTAAATAACTGTAGAAACTTATCCCAAGTTACCTTCCCATGCATAAACTGCTTATCCACCCTTTCATTTTCCCACCAAGTAGCAGCCTCACCGGTGAGCTGATAAGAACCCCATTCAGCCTTTGTTTCATCAGATAGATTTCGTAGGGCAAAATACCTCTCCATTTCTATAACCCAGGCTTCTGCTCCATCTCCAAGGGTTTTCCCATCAAATTTTGGAGGAGCGACCTTCTTTAGGTCTTTTCCCAACTCCTCAGCCACCCTATTTAGATTTCCTTCATTTCCAGGTGGTTCAACATTTGTTTCTCCATCAGTTTCATTTGTGTTTAACCCTTGATGGCCAACTCGCCTCTCCTGTTCTAGTTCCTCAATTCTAGCCCCCTGACTTTGTAGCAAGGCCAAAATTTGGTCCAGTTTATCATTGGGATCTCCACGAGATCCTCCAGTCCGCTGGTACACTCTATTCTCCATTTAAGGTTACCCTGGTTAAAGCACAACGTCATACGTAGTTAGGCATAGGTCCTAGAGTTGAACCTTGCCACTCTAATACCAAAATGTAACGCTTGGGAGATAGGCAAAAGCATTTTAAATTGTTCAATCCATTTCAAAAGTTTACTTTAAAAATTATGCCATTAATAAGAGATTTCAAAAATAAACTCAATGTAAAAGAATCAAAACAAATTGCATTTTCTGTATATAAAATATAACATTTGCATTTCATTATGATTAAGCACATGGCCAAGTATATCAATGCATTTTTACTTATATTCACCCATACTCAAAAGAGATCAATAAACCAATAAATATTCACATTTGTGTGAGACCAATAGCTTCAATAAATACATTTGTATCAATGTTACATCAAAATCTTAATAACACATCTATTTCAATGTTGCAGTAACAAATGCCAAATACATTTACATTTACAATGGGCTTCACAAGCCATTCCAGTAGGATACTCAAGTAAATAAATAGTAAAGTAAAAACTCTGATCCTCCAACCGCCATGACACCATCGGTCTTCTTGCGAGTTGGGGCCAAGAGTGTGATTCAGGCGCCTTTTCCGCGTCTCAGACTTTGATGATGTTTTGTCCATGGCTTTGTGTGGATTTATTATATGAATGATGGTGTGTGTTAGAGTAATATGATATAATACAATGCTTTGGTGTGTGGAAATGTGAAAAATATTTACTTTTGAAATTGTGAACGCATTTTATTTTAAAATATGCAAGATAGAACAAAATAGAAGTATTGATTTAATTATTGCTTTGATTTACATCTCTATATTTGTTACTAATACAATTTGGTTGTTGCACGCCTGAGTGCACTTGAGTTGTAGGTGGTCGAAGACCAAGAGTGTGATTGAGGAAAGAAGGCTAGCTTCCCGATAGGGTAAAAGAGGAAGAACTCTCGGTCACACACACAACACCTAAAAATCATATAGTTGCATTTAGGCAATGACTGTTTCAATTTGATTGTTTTGAATTACTTACAAATAGGTAATAAATGGTTTGAATAAATAAATAATAAGAATAATAACATAAATATAAATTAATTATTAATTGAAGTTTTAAAAGGATTATGATTTTTTTTATTAAATCTATCTTAATTAACAAGCCAAATAAATATGTGTTTATGAAGTAAATATTTATTGAATTATCTATCCCACTTTCTGTGCAAATAATTGAAAATCTTTTTATTAAATTTTATTTATTTATGAAATTGAAATAAAATGGAAGTATTTTTATTTGCATATGTTTTAATTCAAAGTCCAAGATAAGGGAGAGGAAACTAATATTAAATAGAAAAGATAGTCCCGAGAAAATTGGGTTCTGGAAATTCTTCTTAAAACCAACAATGTTCTCGGCAAGTGGCTATCTCCTTATTTTTGCATGTAAATATCTGCCAAGAAAATTATCCATCTGTCAATTTGAAAGGGTCTGCATGACTCTCGGAAGAAGGGAATAAGGCTTTAAGGTGGAGAGAATAGAAGCATTATTCAGAAAAAGAACCTGCTCAGGGAGAAGCAGACTGAATGAAATTCTGGACATCTGCAACTGGAGTAATTTGCCAGGTTTTTCCATTCTTTTCTTTTAAACCAGTTTGAATTTTAGTATGAAATTGGAGAATTTGTATGCAAGATTTTATGAAAATGATTACAAATGCCTGAGAAAATGTCTTCAAGTTTTATTTTTAAATCTGGGAAAAACCTTCTCTTCATTTGTTTACATTGTTGAGAAAATGCCCAATTTCTTTCTTCCAGAGTAGGGTTATATTCTTTTGCAATCTGTATTTCATGAAACTACCCTCATTTGCTATTTTTTTGTACAGAAAATTGTGAGAGAAAAGATAACATATGGAAATATATATATATGTATACAAGAATTGGTATTTCTGTGCATATATATATATATATATATATATATATATATATATATATAAATCCCGTGTATATATCTCTTCCTGTTTTGGAATTCTTTGAATGAATCCATACTCAGGTTTTTGTTGGGCGAATACTTGTTACTGGCATTAGATTTTGTGTGGGGATTAATCCCCAGCCCCGTCCCAAGGGAAGGGACGGCGCTGTGGGGAGGCTCGCGCCCTCCACAAGCCGCACGGCCTCCTCACAGCCCGCACCCTCCCCTTTGGTAGAGGCGTGGCCTCCGGACACTTCTGTGTCTTTGTTTTATGTTTCAAACTTCAAATTAATTTTTCAATAGTATGCTGTGTATTCTGTGCGGCAGATTTACATGGAAAGATAAGTATATATATACAATTTCATATATATATATATTTATATATATACACACACAGAGCTGTGTAAATATATATATATATATATATATATATAAATAAATAAATGTGAATTTATACAGATATAACCATCTGCAGAATATGATATATTTCAGACAAATATATATATAAACATCTCAGTATCCCTGAAGCTGAAACTATGGAAATGTAGTTCTTGGAACCATGCAAAATTGGTGATTTTCTTTTGGTCGCATATTCTTATGTTGCATACAGATGCAGATTTCTGAATATTAGCATACAATAGAAAACACAGATGCAAATATGCAAACCTCTGTTTTATTTCTGAAAGAATTATGCTATTTATTTTAACCAGAAACTTGTAGCAAATTGGGAATTCCACTTTCAAATCAACTTGAATCTTGAAGATATAGAAATATACATAAAGCTGAGAACACTGTTTTATACAGAAAATTATTACTTTTGCTTGTGTTGATACACTGAAAATATCATGATGTACATACATTTTTACATTTGAAAACCAAACTTGAACAAGAACATTCAAGAGAGTAGCTTGGAGTGAGAACAAATTTCTTTACTAAACAGAAGAAAATATGCTGAGAAAAGAGCAGATTTTAATGAACTGAAAACAAATCTTTTATCAAATAGAGGAATACATGTTGACTTTATGATTTTGCTGAGAAAGAGAACATATTTTACTTAAATTCTGAATCTTTAAATCTATTTATTTGGTTTAAACATTTAGAGATTGAACTCATGAAATACTTGAAAACTCTCTCTTTTACACTTTAAAGATAGATGAATTCTCATTGCAAATGTGAAGAGAAACTAGTTTGATAAACATATTATGAATATGGGAATATGAAAAATTTCTTTCTGAATCAATGAAATGTATGAAGCATATAAGGAAAAATGCATAATTTCTATTTAAAAGAAACAATGTTCCTAGAGAGATTTTTGTATATTTATATATCTTTAAGATTCAAGCTAATTTGAAAGTAAAATTCCCAATTTACTTTCTAAAGTTTCTAGTTGATAATATGGAAAAGCGGGATGAATTCTTTGGAAAAGCGAGGAGGTTGCATATTGTATCTATATTTCTAATGTATCACCTAATATTCATAAATCTACATCTGTATACAGCATAAGAATATATGGCCAAAGAGAAAGTACCAATTTTGCGTTCGAGAACTACATTTCCATAGTTTTGACTTGAGGATCTGAAATGTTTATATATATATATTTTATGCGGAAATACTATATCATGTTAGGATGGATTTATATGTATAAATCCATTTATATATATATATATATTTACCACGGCTACGTATTGTATATATATATGAAATTATATATATATACCCATATCTTTCCATATAAAATCTTCAGCACAAAATACACGGCATGCTATTGAAAAATGAGATTCAAAGTTTGAAACATAAAATAAGAACCGCGAGAGGAAATTATGCAAAGGTACCTCTGCAGGGAGGGCATGTTAGGTGTGAAATTTGTACCCTCTCCACGGTGATGCATCAGGCACGGAGCCTCTATCCCTTCCCCTTGGGGCGAGAAATTTAGGGATTAATCCCCACACAAAATCTAATGCCAGTAACAAGTATTCGCCCAACTAAAACCTGAATATGGATTCATTCAAAGAATTCCGAAACAGGAAGAGATATATACACGGGATTTATATATATATATATATGCACAGAAATACCAATTCTTGTATATATATATATATCCATATGTTATCTTTTCTCTCACAATTTTCTGTACAAAAGAATAACAAATGAGGGCAGTTTCATGAAATGCAGATTGCAAAAGAACATAACCCTGTTCTGGAAGAAAGAAATTGGGCATTTTCTCAACAATGTAAACAATTGAAGAGGAGGTTTTTCCCAGATTTAAAAATAAAACTTGAAGACATTTTCTCAGGCATTTGTAATCATTTTCATAAAATCTTGCATACAAATTCTCCAATTTCATACTAAAATTCAAACTGGTTTAAAAGAAAAGAATGGAAAAACCTGGCAAATTACTCCAATTGCAGATGTCCAGAATTTCATTCAGTCTGCTTCTCCCTGAGCAGGTTCTTTTTCTGAATAATGCTTCTATTCTCTCCACCTTAAAGCCTTATTCCCTTCTTCCGAGAGTCATGCAGACCCTTTCAAATTGACAGATGGATAATTTTCTTGGCAGATATTTACATGCAAAAATAAGGAGATAGCCACTTGCGAGAACATTATTTGGTTTTAAGAAGAGATTTCCGGAACCCAATTTCGGGGTATCTTTTAATATTAGTTTCCTCTCCCTTATCTTGGACTTTGAATTAAAACATATGCAAATAAAAATACTTCCATTTTATTTCAATTTCATAAATAAATTAAATTTAATAAAAAGATTTTCAATTATTTACCACAGTAGGATAGAATAATTCAATGGCCATTTACTTCATAAACATATTTATTTGAAAACATTTAGATAAAGATAGATTTAATAAAAGAAAAAATCATAATGCTTTTAAAGAGCTTCAATTAATAATTAATTTATATTTATGTTATTATTCTTATTATTTAGCTGGCCTGACCTTTTCTTGTAAGTAATTCAAAACAATCAAATTGAAACAGTCATTGCCTAAATGCAACTATATGATTTTTAGGTGTTGTGTGTGTGACCGAGAGTTCTTCCTCTTTTACCCTATCGGGAAGCTAGCCTTCTTTCCTCAATCACACTCTTGGTCTTCAACCACCTGCAACTCAAGTGCACTCAGGCGTGCAACAACGAAATTGTATTAGTAACAGATATAGAGATATAAATCAAAGCAATAATTAAATCAATACTTCTATTTTGTTCTATCTTGCATATTTTAAAATAAAATGCGTTCACAATTTCAAAAGTAAATATTTTTCACATTTCCACACACCAAAGCATTGTATTATATCATATTACTCTAACACACACCATCATTCATATAATAAATCCACACAAAGCCATGGACAAAACAACATCAAAGTCTGAGACGTGACATAAGGCGTATGAGATGGGTTTCTTTTTTATGCATGGGTATACAAACATCATTGACTTCACTTTAGTTGTTGGTTTGATTTATAATAGCAGCCTTGACGTGGGAAGTTTGACAGCTCATGAGAGAAGTTTTCAATATGTCACACACCTTGGGACAACAGGCTATGATAGCATCTATGAAGGAAAACATGGAAGGTACAAATTTAAGGTGGGTCTCATGTTGGTGATCAACGATCTCCCATCTTTACATGGTTTTATTCATCTTTTTGTTATGCAAGAATATGTAAATAAGAATTGAAGAACCACATTTCATGCAAGGTTTGACATTGTGCCTTTGTTTCATAACAATATCATTCCTTGATCACATTTGGAGAGTATATTTGGTAAATGAAGAAGACATCATGGAGCATGTAGAGGACAATAGTACTTCATATTCAAACCTTTGGGTTTTGAGTTACAACACAAGGATAGAGGGCTGCTCTACATTTTTGAGCATGGAAATTTCAGCCATAGTTCATTGGGTTAGAGTTCTCATAATGGTGATAGATGGTTGTTTCATACTATTGATCACAAAGACTTTAGTTTGGTGCTTTAGGAGAGCAGCTAGTTGGGGAATTTGGAAAGATTGGGATCATTCTTTCTTTGTTAGAGGTTGGCATAATGATGAGCTCCCATCATCCTTTGACATTAGAGGTACCTATGGTTTCTACTGGAGTGAGACATTTCTCAGTTGGATAGATGATGTTCTCATTTATAATAGCAGCACACGGTAGATTGACTTGATTGATTATGCACGTAGGATGATTTGGGATTCTGGCATTCACATGATTGGTGCATAGTTTCTTATGGATCATAATGAGTTGCTTCACAACTCCAAGCATAGTGATGTTGATATCAGAGTAGCACAACGGATTGGCAGAGCAACATTCTTGAGGTGGATATGGGATCCCGGTATTTGGTTTTGACATGCAGGTGCAAATTGTTTGAGGGAAAACAATCTCCGGGAAGGGAGGATTGTAATGTCCCTTCCTTAGGCAGCTCAAACTATAGCGGTGGTTGGCCTACTATTAGGGTTCTTGTAGGTCAGCAAAATGGTTAGGGTAACCCAACCGAGGGATGCGGAGCTTGGCTGGGGGCTTTACAAGCCTTTTCGTTTGGAGTTCAATTGATGAATCCAGGGATAAATTGGAAATATTAGAGTTTGCTTTAATGGAATAGTAAATAATGAATAGTAACAAAGAATTATAAGAGGAATAGTGAAAAGTGCCCCCATCCTAGCAACTCAAGTTGTTTTCAAAATGTGGCCCTTTCTTTTGATGAGGAAAAGACCCTTGAGGAGGAATATTTTATTATTATCTTTTTTTTAAAAGCTCATGGAGGTTATAAAGCTAAGTGTTGGGCTTCTATTTTGGCATTTTATTGTCATTTTTCATATTAGCATTTGCAAGTGGAGCTCTGGAGAAGAGTTTCAGCAGTGTTTCAGCCTTTTGGGAACAAAAACTCTCAAAGGCTATCGTGAATTGGATGAGAACCCAGTTCACCTTTGAGGAGGGCCTACCTTGGGTCTTCATTTGGGCTTCATTGGAGGAGTTTCAGGTAGTTATTTTTCAGATCTGAGTTTGCAGCAGTGTTATATCATCATACTTCTTCAAATCAGAAGCTGCCATTGATAGATCAAACCTCTCCTAGGCCAATATTATCACATATTTGCATTCTACTTACTGGCAGCAAGCATCTAGGGTTTTGGAGGTCAGATTTGTCAATTTGGAGAGCAGATTTATGGATTTTGGTGACTGATTTTGCTAGTCGTTCCATCCTCAAGGGCAGTCGTACCATCTATGTTGTTGTTAGGGTTTGGAAAAAATATTGGAGGAGTAGATCTGATTTGTAATCCTGTATTTCACTAGAATTTTCATCAATAAAATTCAATTGCAAGTTAGCATTGGACTCCGGGTATGACTAGTTGATGAATGGTGTTCCTAAATTTTTAATTTTACAATTTTATGCATTGTTGTTTGAAATTAGAAAAATTAGAAGTCTATTTCAATTGAATTCCTTTGTATCTCAAGAGAAAATTGCATTCATATTTGGTAAAACTCAAAAGTCACAAAAAATAAAAATAAAACGCAAAAATAAAACAAAAACAAAAACCTACCTATTCGCTAGTCAAAGACTTTGAAAAGACAAAAATCAGAAAATCATATCAGATTTGGGTTGGGGATCTTTCAAGAGGCCTCACTTCACTGTATTTTGTTATTTTGACATCGTTATACTCATTGTAATCATCATTATGAAATCTTGAATATAAAATTCAAATTCGACATTTTCGTTGTTCAAACTTCAATATTAATAACTTAATTGTTAAGTAGTATTAATAGTATTATAGTATTTAAGTATTTTAAATTTTAATTAGTAATTTCAATTTTCCAAAGTTTCATTTGTAAATTCAACATTGTAATTCTCATACATATTTTTATAACTATTTTTTCAAGTACCTGTATGTATATCAATGCCACCCCCTGGTTCCCCCCTCTACCCCCGCTGTTGTCCCCCCATCAAGAAACTTTGTGGAACACTAGTGCCAATGTAGTAGCACCTTGATTGCTGGCCAAAGAAAATTTCAAAAATAAGAAAAGTTGATGAATGTCGCACATTTCATAAAAAGAAGTTTGAGAATTTGTAGCAACATTTTCAGACGGATGCACCATTGGTACTGCTGGTACCTAATATTTGTTTACAATTTTTTTTATAATGATTGCATTTGAATCAAGATTATAAATGCTAGTATATTTTGTGTGGTGCTATGGGTAATAGGTTCTTTGTCTTTTGTTTCCACTTTGCAATCTACATAACTTAACCAACATATTTGCATAAAAAAGCATTGGATATAATTTTGCATTAGTGTGAAATGCAATCTCAAATGAGATAAGGGCTTTAATTTACAAGTAGTTTTAAGAGACATGAGATGTTGATTTGCAGTTATAAAGTGGTTTTTGTGTGATAAGAAGAAATAAGGGTTTGTAAAGATTTCAGAGTATTATTGAGCCTGCTTCATGGGATCTACTTTGTATCAAGATGGTATTTTATCTTCACGGATTAAGATTGATAACTTAGAAAAAGTTACTCAAATATCTAAGTGTTGGAGGCAATTTCAGCCTACCTTTTTGCAGTTTTGTGCTCAATATATTTTACTACAACAAGAAATAGAAAAGTTACAAAATCAGTTAGGGAACACACATCAAAAAGATGTTAAGCACAATGTACCTTCTTCTAGCATTTCAACAAAGCATGCATGTAAAACCAATATGCCCTTGAAGAAAAGAGTTGCGTCTGCCCTTGTGTTAGAAAGGAAAAATGTTGTGTCTAAGCTTTGGCCCAAAAATGTCGCCAACCAAAGTCACAAAAGCAAAAGTCCATTTTTTCAAAATTGCTATTTCACCCAAACCCATTGTTAAAGTTTGGGAATCTCAAAAAATAAATAAGGGAAAATGTGATCTTGGTTACAAGGGTAATGTTGGCTCTTATGTCCTAGAATATTTTAAACCTATAAAACTTGTATCAAGGGGTAGATCACTCCAGGTGAAGATCCAAGGTTGATTTGTTAACCAAATCTTATAAGTGAGTTCAATCTATTAATGATAGTGAAAATGTGCCTACTCATAATGGTGATGATGTTATTCTTCATTATTCTTCTAATGATGATGTAGATTTTATTGAGCCTACATTAACTACAGTTAATGTTGATATTTATGTGATGCCACTTGATATATTTGATAAGCATTCAATTGTTGAGAAGATCAAAGAAGTAAATTTGCTTCCCACAAAGAATGATTTTGCTAAGCAATGTAATTGTGTTGAATATATTAATATGCAGTTTATGATGATGTTGGCCCTTCCTAATGTATTCCAATTATTTGAAGCTATGGAGATAAAGATGTTGCCTCTTATTTAGTAACTCCATCAAGGAGATCACATTGTTGACATTTTCCTCTCATCTGCCAAAGGGGGGAATCTTGTGTGTGTGTAAAATTCAAGTGGAGACTTCATAGATTGTTGACACCTTGTGATTGGTGTGGTAATTACACTTTGAAATTATGTTGCACCCAATGCGTGCTATTTTAGATATTATTTTTGGTTATAATATAAAGTTGTCCCATATTGATAGTTGGTGACTACTCATATTGACCACTAAAGTTTGGTCAATTTTTCAAATTGCAGCATGGACAAAACCAATCCAAATTTGAGACATGTCAAAGCAACAACCTCATTTCCCAAATTTGAGACCTATCAAAGTAACAGGCTCCTTATCAAACTTTGAGACTTGTCAAGACAATGAGCTCAATATCAAAGTTTGAACCTTGTCAAATTAACAAGCTTAGTTCAAAAAAATTCAAGACCTATCAAAGTAACAAGCTTTTGAAAGAAGCTTCAAATCAGCTAGCAAATATTCTCACCAAAGTGCTTGGCCAAGAGAAGTTTGAGCAGTTCAACATATTGCTTGGTTTCATGATAACCTAAGTTACTGAATCATTGAAATTTTCTACCATATCCAGGTACAGGACGTGTTGGATACAGGTTCTGCTCGGAATCCCAGTGGAATTGTCTAAGGCACGGGAAAAACAACACTGAAATGCCTCCACGAATTTCCACCAAATCCCATTGTTTGACTCGCTGATGTGGCATTTCCAAGGCGAATATGAGGTGATTGGCACAAATTTCAAAAAAAATTGTTGAATTTTCAGTTTTACTTCTTGTTTTGCACTTTCGAATTTCTCTACCTACGAAAGAAGAAGCATATTTTCTTGCGACACCCTAGTTTTCCAAATGTGACCAAGTGCAAAGCCCTAGTTCCGCCTGAGAGCCTAAGACACAATTCCATTTCCATTAAGAGCCTGAGATGCATTTCCATTGCAGCTACGACTCTATTTCTGCCTGCATGATTGAAGGAAGCGCCGTTTGGAGTCACTTCAAGTAAGTCTTCTGAATATTTTTTGGTTTAACTTTAATAATTTAAATTTTTATAGTTTAAAATTTAAAAAATTTGTCTATGGTTTTTGATATAAAAAGCAGCAAAACTAGGGTGTTGTCCCTTTAGTACAAGGCCCCACAAACCATCAATAGCAGAGTAACACTAACAACACAGTAACAACAAGGTCTAAAAACCTAACCAACACCCTAAACATTCCATATCAAAAAACACGTCCAAATCATAACACAAATACTAATACGAATACTAATGTCCATCATGAAATCATGATTTAAAGCAATCTTAACCACGGACCACCAAGGGTCATACCAGTCATAAGAAAACATAAAAAGTAGTATCAGTGTCTTTAGTGAAATAAAAAAGAAACGATGGCCATTGAGGCCAGGACTAGCCAAAAAATAGAACCACCCACGACCCTAATCCTTCTTTCCATTGCATGGCTTGATTAAAGTTATGGTAGCCCAATCCTTAGTAAGGGACTTAAGAAGTTCCTTGCTGGCAGCTTCCTCCTCCGCATTGTCAGTAGACTTGTCCTTCTATAACATACACAGAGTGGTGGCGGACCTGTGCATGATCTTCAGCATGAAG